>PVKB01000196.1:979873-997845 GCA_004027205.1 Ctenodactylus gundi | reverse complement strand
AAAAAAATCTTTAGAAAAAAAGCTTAAAAAGCCTAAAGCAAGAAACTTCTGTGATGTCTTCTATTTCAAAAATTCCAATATTCTGTCTTAATTTCAGAGAAAACTGTAGCATTGAGTGTTGTATTACAACATATCGGACCAGGAGGGGTCCAGATTCAGCCCCGCCCCTTGCTAACTGTGCCTTCGAGCAAGTTCCTCTGTTCCTCGGTTCTTAATCAGTCAAATAGGACCCATTAGAGCGTTTACTTCAAAGGGTTATTATGGGATTAATTAACAATACATGTGAACGTCTTCCAACAGTTCCTGGCACTGGTACGTTTTCAATAACCGTTACCAACAACACAGACAATGCGAAGACTGGAAATGTTCCAGTGAGCCTGACTTAGGATTTGAGTTTGGCATCTCCCTAGTGGCCACCAAAACCAGGTCACCTGCTTGATCCTTGTAATTGTGTCAATGGATTGAAGCCAGCAAAGACTTTTTGGTTTTTGTTTTCCGAATATAATCATCTGTACAATTAAAGACTAGCCCAAATAAATGTTTGAGTGTAGTTTAAATAGGCTTTTTTCCTGATTATGTTAACAGCATATATGCATTACAAAAAAATTGTAAATTAATAAAAATGAAAAAATATGAAAGCCCTTGTAACCATGCTCCTGAGACAAATGCTTTTAGCATTCTAATTATTTCATATTTAAAAATGGGTAATATTTTCCTCCAGGTTTTCTTTTAAAGTATTTATACTGAATATGCAAATGCACAGTAAAAGCTTTATTATGTATGTATGTGTGGGTTTATGACTTCTGTTCTCAAACACAGTTGCGCTGTGAATAATTTTTCATGACATTAAATATACTTTGGAAGCAATAACATTTCATCATAAGGCTCCACCATCATTTCTTTGACGAACTCGCTCCAGTCGGACCTTTAAGGTATTTTTAGCTTGGATCTTGCATGAACAGGGCTGTTAGGAACAGCGGTGCATGGAAGTCTTGAAAGGTTTCTACTTAGGATCCCTGTGATGAAATTCCTTAGAGGTAGATCTTCCAAGTTAAAGCACATGCTCATTTATAAATTTCTCACATGTATTATTGCATAGTCTTTGGGAAGTTTTGCGTCAGTTTAAACACTGAGCAGCGTTGGGGTGTTTACTTACATGTTTACTAACTAGAAAATAAGTAAAACACTGTTATTATTATTTTGGTTCCAATATGACAGGCTTCCCTGCCAGGCTTCCTGAAGGACCAACATCCTACCACTTAAATAGTGTGGCCAAAGGAGTCTCCTGCGTCAGCTGAATGGTGACCACACTCTGGCCGTAAGACATTGAATGCACTTGGGCTCTCATCTGTGGCCTGTGAGTCATTAGTCATGAACATTTAAATTGAAGCGTGAAAGACAATTTGAACATATTCCTCACTTATCTATCAGTCAAGCCCTGGAAACTATAATAGGAAAACGTTGCAAGAGGGCAATTCTGTGACCAGAATGTCACTTTATGAAAGTGACATCATCTAAAATTTGAAGTAATGTTTTCAACCTCAGCTAAAATTCCCTGGAGTTACAGCTTGTCCTGACTGACGTGCTGGTTCTCCGTGAGACCAGAAGGTGGAACTGAAGTGAAAGTTTCTTCACATTCTTCTCAGCATGTTTTTTTAAAAAACATAAACTGGTCTTCATCATCTGAATGAAGATAGCAGCGAAATTGCTATGACCATGTTTCTGTCCTCCACCCTGAATAAGAACCATGACCACCTATCAGCATGATGAACAGACCCCTGGCAGTGTAGACCCCGCTGTTCTGTCCTACTGGCCTGTCCTTTCTTCCTCCTTCATCCTTCTCTCCAGTCACATTGTTTTTCCCTCCTTTCTCTAGACTTTCTCACCTTCCAGGCTCCAGAGCTAAAAACTAGCTGTGCTCCTGGGAGTGTCTCCATTCTTTGAGCAACCAGTAAATTCTAGACATGGCAACTGGACTGAACAGGTATGCCCACACAATTCAAGTCCTTTTGTAAGGAACAGAAATTCTTTCAGCTACTCATAGTTCGTTATAAACGTACCCATGTGGGGGGAAAAAAAAAACAGACAAAGGACCTCATAAAACAAGGAGCAACATTGCTCAAGATCTGAGACAGGCCTGGGGTGCAAGTAGTTGGTCCCTTCAGTTGTAAGGCCAATGGTTCCAGTTCTTGTGCTCTGCTCTTAGGGTCACTCTGCCTGTCCGGTCCTGTGGATGACTGAGTGCACATAATCGTCTTCTCTCTCCCTACATCTGGGTCTTTCGGTGACTACCCTTCAAACTTACTTGCATGCTCCATCTCACAGATACCTATCCAGCCCTCCATATCACCGAATGTGGTGCCTGTCCCATACCTGTCCAGTCCAGTTACCGCCTTGTTTCAACTCCTGCTTCTTGCAACAAGGGAATGACTAGGGGTGGGCAGCTGCATTTATGAGAGGCTAAAGGTCAAGCTTGGAATCGTATAGATAACTCCAACACACAAGTTCTTAAGCTTGGCTATAAGGGTATTATTTTGAGGATAGAGAATAGAGGAGTATAGCTCTTTTTTGCTTTCCCCGTTGGCAGGAAGGGGATTTAGCACAATTCCTCATATCCTCTCTGGGACCAATATCAAAAGAAATTTTTAGAAATTTGTTATACTTATTCCTAGATCATCATCTGCTCCCAGTGTCCACTCAGTCCCTAGCCCTTTAAATGGCTGGCCTACGGATGCAGGAAGGGCACAAGGCAGCCGGAAGCCAGAGTTCTAAGACAGCTGCTCACTCTTTATCTCTCCCATGACCCCTGGCTGCACTCCCCAGCTCCCACTGCCTGCCCTCAGCCGTCTTCCTCCTTTCCCGTGATCCACTCAGCTTGGGGCTCAGCGTTGCTGCTCACAGAAAGCCTCCTCTACCAGCTGTGACTCTCTAGCCTGCCTGCCCCCACCTTCTCCTCCATCTCTGACCCTTATCCCTCACAGAAGGTTTACAATCAGGGCAAAGTGGAGGGCCACCTCCAATGGGCTCTGGTTGGGACTATGGCGGAGGCACCAATATGTTCTGCTTACCTGTGAGATTTGAGTAAGGACTAAATGAGATAGCACACGTAAGTGCTATGAACAGTCTCTGTATTACTGTCGTATTGCAGAATTTGGAACCCCCCTGGCAATCTCTCGAATGACTCATCCTTTCAGAGCAGGATCTGCTCTGTGGCATAATCCATTTAGTGCAGAGCAATTGTATTCACAAGTGAGGCATTTCATTTAGAGAAAAGCATAGGCCATTACTAATAACTGCTAGCATTTATTGAGGGCATATTAAACATTAGACTCTATGCCAAAGTTATGTGAATTTTACTTAATTTAGCCACCAGGAAGCAGGTACCATTGTTAGCCTGCCTTTATTGATGAGGAAACTGAAGCACAGAGACTAAGTAAGTGACTCAAAGTCTCTTGGTCAGTAAATATTGGAGTCCATATTTAAATGAGGCAATTTCTTCTGGGTCCTGAACTTTCTACCACTAAGCATGTGTCTCCAACGAGAGTAGTGCAATGTATAAGCAGGAAACTGCCTAGGAAATAAAAAATGTCTTACTTCCTCTCTTTTTAGATGAGGAAACTGAGGTCCAGCCAAGTTAAATGATTGACCCTGAGTTATAAATCTTGTTGGAAGCCCAAAGCTGGAATCCAAGACACTGGTTTCACGTCAGAACCCCGCATTATAAGCTTACATCCCTTAGATTATTTTTATTACCACCTGCAGAAATGATGTATTCAAATAATAACAAAAACCAGATTTATTGTGCTTTTAAAAAGTGTTTCTTCTTCCCATTACCAAAGAAAGCATCCATATTTAGATGTGTTTTCAAAACTTGGAGACATTATATAAGCCTTTCTAAATCAATTTCCTTATATACCATAAGGCTGATTGAATTTGAAGACAAGTCTCTAGATTTTGAATCTCAGGAAACAACAAAATTTCAAAAAACTTAGGGATAAGGTAGAGTTGCCAAAGTTTTGTTTTTTTGCAGGCAACGGTTTTTTAAAACCCATATGTAATGAGATAAAAACAGACAACCATCAGAAATGCTATCATCAGGCACTTTGGGTGTAGCTCAATGGTAGAGTGTTCTTAGCTTGTATGAGGCCCTAGATTTAATCCCCAGCAGCAAAAAAATTAATAATAAATAAATAAATAGATAAACAAAATACTATTATTATTCTATAAAAGAAGATATACTTCAACAAACCAGAGATATAATTTTAAAGGACAAATCTATTGGGGTCTCTGGGGTCCCGGGCACTGATGGCCACCGATGATCAGGAACCAGCGTAGTCTGGGGGAGCAGGGTCTTGAGCCATGTGAGTGTAATGGATGTCAAGGAATCACATCCGGGAGACTGAGTCAGTGTTAACACTCTTTTATTGGAGGTGAGGGCCAGGCTCATAAGCAATTGAAGAGGGGAGGGTCAGCCAGGGTCATTTACTGATGGGAAGAATTTTGGGGTCTGAAAGTCACCTAATTAGCATGGTGGGTCTTTGGAAACCTCACCACATGATTTCTGGCAAGGGTCTGGGAACAGGGGAAAATTAGGATTTTGGATAAGATGAAACCTGAGCTGCGAGCCATCCTGGGCCTCCACTCCTTCTGGTCTCCAGAGATTATCAAGATATGAGCCCCCTTCTACCTTCAATTATCCCTGGCCTCATCAGGGTCCCACACAAATCATTTAAAATAAATAAAATTCATTGTATGAAAAGACTCAAAAAGCTGCCCCACCTGTTCTCATTCTGTCACAGGTGGTGCTTGAGAATCCGGGCTCGATTGTCTTCCGGTTTCTCTCCGGCTCCAGCCCTTACATGCTGCAATTTTAAGCATCATCTTCCCATTGACAATTACCTTCGAGGTTTCTAGTTGCCGAGTCTCTGTAAATTAATCCTTCCTAAGCCTAAATTTAAAGGCTTTGTTACACTGTGCATGGGATGAATATTGAAGACTGCATGCTGAACAGAAATGCACAGCCACCTAACTATCCATACTCGCTCTTAACACATTGCAAGACTTCCGGTCTCCCTCACCTCAACCCTAGGGAACCAGCAATGATTCCGACTTCTCTCACCACAGACTTCAGACAAAGGGACTCAGGCTTAAGCTGCAACTGAAGATTTTGTTTCTCTGTTGAGATCCCTGGGAGATATGACTCCTGTGCAGGGTTTAATTACCTCATTTTCCAGCCATTGGACTTGGAGAGCTTCTTGAAGGAAGCAACCTTTGCTGAGGGAACAGCAGAAGCCTGGCCCAGATCTTCTCTGAAGGTGACCATCTGTGGGTTCACTTCTTTGTTTGCCCCTTCACACTGCCGGGTCACACCCACATGTAGCTTGTGTGACGTGGGGTGGTCAGGGCGTGCCAGGACAGGAGCCTGAATACATCAAGAGCACAGGTTATCCACTCATTTGCCTCGGGATCTCTGGTTATTTGTCTGGCAACGTTAAGTGATCAAGAAATGTACAACGTATCAAGTTGTAAGCATACTCATTTAACCATTTATCAAGTCTTAACCATACTCAAACAACCATTTATCACGTGACTGCTAGTGCCAGACACTGTGGTTGATTATTTACAAAAATTTTAATTTTTCCTAGTACTCCATTTGGTAGGTGCATCATTATTCCATTCTACCAACAAGAAAACTGAGGCACAAAGTAGACAATTTGGCCAAAATTATAGAACCAAATAGTCTTTCTAGTGAGCTGAACTGCAGAGCCTGTACATCAGTCAAATGTTGGAAAGGAGTGGAGAAGCAGCTGGCATCTCCTCCTAGGGCTTAGCAAATGCCCTTTTCCAACCAGGTCTCTGCCAGGCAAAGAGGCTCTGTGTCAACACCAAGGAATTGAATCATTGACCTGCTTCATAAGCCCCAGATCTCTGAGACCAAGTAGATCTGTTAGGAAGTGGGAGGTGGAGCCCAGGCCAGGACCAGCTCTCCTAACTGTCCTGACTGCCATCTCATGCTTTCTTAGTGACTGACAAAAATAGAGAAGCTCATTGTACCAATCATCTCGGACAAACGCTACAGCAAAGCAACAAATATCCACACCTCAGCACAGTAAGAACCTGCTTCTCATTCACACCGATTTAGTGGACTTGTCTTTCCTGCTTCCTCTTGGGGGTGGGGGGTCCTATGTGTCCTGGTCAATCAGCCAGCAAATGGACAGATAGAGAAAATAAATACTTCAGAATATTTAACAAGTCAGGTCTGAATGTCACACCTTCCGTCTGTGTCTATTGCCTGGAATTCAACCAGGTATCATATCTAACTGCAACGAAAATAGAGAATTATAATCTGCGTGCTCCAGCAGAAAAGCACACATGAGCATCCATTCCTTCTAGATGTTTCTTTAGAGAGCAGCAGCCATCCAGGGGGCAGTTCCTCCACAGCTTTGCCGTGAAAGTACTATGAGCATTTGAACCTACAGGTCTGTGTGACATCATAATTTAAATTTAGTAAAATAAATTTATTTGAAGTCACCACCATAAGCCTGTTTGCAGAATGGAGCAAAAAGGAAGGGGGCAGTTTCAAGCAGCTGAAAAAAAATTTTATCAGGCTCTGCAAACTTCTTGTGTTGACACTGTTGTTCAGTTAGTTAGGTTTTGCTTGGTTCTGTCTTATTTTCTGTTTTTCTGACATTTATTGTGTATTTACTCAGTGCCAAACACTGTTCTACGCATTTGGCATGTATCATGCTTGGTAATCCTCAGAACAATTCTAGGAGACAGGTACTATTTTACAAGCATGAAAAGGGTCATGCAAGAGATTGAAGGTGGATTAAGAGACCGATCAAGGTCACAAAGCTAGGAAGCACAAGAGCTGAGATTCTAACCTGGATGTCTTCTCTTCCAACCCCCTTGCTGTTCACTCTGTTGTCCTCTAGTTGGCAAAATTCTGGCTGGGCCTGGAGCCCAATCACAGCCTAGAATAATTTTCTAATGTCTACACACTTATGCTGTGTAAATCTCATGTGCTGACACATTGAGGCAGAGGTCCTCAGGTGCCTCTCTACCAAGAGAAGCCACCCGGGGAATACAGGCACCTGCTAACATTCTGGTCAAGTAAAGCAGGTCAGGATTGCCTCTGCTCTTCCTTGACCATCAAACAAGTTCTTCCATGTACATTCAGTTTTGGGCCACACACTAGAGACTAATTTCACCCATAATGAATTAATTTGTGTTTGATATAGTATTTTTTTTAACATTTTTTTAAAGCAGTGGGGATATTTCAAAAGGAATATAGTAGTGGTTCTCTAAAACCACCATGGTTCCAGGCTAGTCAGACCTTTCTTTCGATGCTTGCAATGCCTAGGAGCGAAGCCCCAGATCAATTAGGACCAATTGACCACAGGTTAATTTAACAGAGCCCTGCTCTGATGCTCAGCCTGTCCTGAGGCCTCCTGTCTAATAAGCTGAGCTGCTGTGTGTAAACATCGTTATAGTAGCAGGTCCTGTTCCCACCTCACCATTAGGGTAGTTTGAGGAACCTTATTAGATGAAGCCATTGGGTCTGAGGGTGAGAGAAGAAAGGAGGGAAGGGACTCAGAGCTATTGAACTCTAAACGAACCGTAAACAAGGGCATTTGAAAAGCTTGGCCTACAGCACTCTCCGTCCAGAACCTCCTCTGGGATTTTCAGTGTAAGAGGAATTTATTCGCGCACCTGTCTTTCTAGGGCATCGTGCCACTCCACTTGTATCTAGTTCAATTAACCGAAAGGTGTGAACAACAGACTTGGAAATCATGGCGCTTTAAGAGTGAATTATGCAAAGAGCACTCGAGCAGCACAAGGCGAGAACACTGTAAAGTGGTCCCAATGCCCAGGTTCCATCCTCAAGCATTTGTGCCGCAGTGACAGCCATGTGACAGGCTGCCATATGTTAGTTTCTCAGGGATTCCTTACCTGGTTCTCAGCTTGTCCTCACAGAAGAGAGAGCCACGAGAACCTGAGTCCTCCACGTTTTGGCGCCATAGCCTCCATTTTCTGGTTGCATATCCTGGCAGTACCTGGGGAGCTCTTACTGATGCCAAAGGCAAAGTCAAGGTGGCTGTGGAGTAGGAACTCCCAGAAGAGAGCTCCAAACGAATCCAGAGAGGCTGAAAAGCAGTGGAGAGGCCCCCGTGGTGGTTTGGTTTGGATTAATAGCAGAATCCTAGGATATCAAACAAGGCCAGAACAGACTTTCGAGGTGGTGGTCACAACCGGGACATCTCAGAGAGTGTACTGGCTAGACCAAGAGCCCAGAACTCCTCTCCGTGGACTCTGAATCTCTGCTCACCCTGGCCCCCGCATGGCCAGGTGGAGAGCACTGCAGACCCACACACTGGCTGCATGTCTGCCAAGCACCCGCCTTAGGATTTGTCCTGTGCGGAAGGGCAGAGAGCACCACAACCCCTCACGGACTGAATCTGGCAGGAGACTTAGAGCCGGGCTTGCAGTGGGCCAGGCAGAGGGAGTGCATCCTCCCACCAGCTGCCTCACAGCCAAGTCTCTGAGCTGGGCCTGCCGTGGCAGGCTGGAGAGCACTGTGACCTCCATCAGGAAGAGCTTGCCAGGCCTGAGCCCCAGGCTGGGCCTAAGGCAGCTGAGAGGAAAGGTCTACAGGACATACCCTTCACTTCCTCATTGTGTAGCCCTGTAGCCCGGCTGACCACATGCTGGAGTCTTGGAGCTGGGCCTCCAGCTGCGAGCTAGAGGTAGAGGACAGGACAACCTGCCGCACCACCAGCCAGGGACTCAGCCACCCTTTAGAACACGTGGAACAACACACAGGAGGCCAGACCAGGGAAGGAATAGGAAGCGGCAGAACTTCTGAAGAGCTGGAGCGCTGCAGGAGCAGATTGTAGAAAGTGGAAGTCCTCTCCCACCATAGAAGCTACAGAAACGGGACCCTTGGGAATGCTGGCCCAGAGAGCTGAGAGTGGACGTGGCTGGGCAGAAGCCTCTTGTTTGCCAAGGCTGCCTCACTGCACACATCCAACACAGAGCCTACAGAATCCTGAGACAGGATTTCTGTCTAAGAAAGAAGCTCTGGGGAAGAGACGTTCCATTCAAATAACATAGAAAAAAGTTCTGACGTTGAACTCACTTCTGTGGTTCTCTGTAGGTATTTTGGACTTGTGTTTTTTAAGGTATAGATTTGACTTTTTCTTTCTTTTTATATTATTTGTTAGTTTTTGCATTTCTTTCTCTCTTGAGCAATTCTTTTTGCCTCCTTTTCCCTTTATTGAAGTCTTTCTAAGGATTCTTGAGAAATTCTCTATTTCACTCAGGCTTTCTTTATTTCTTCCTTCTTGGGTCACTCTGCCGGTTAGGGTGGGAGCTCTGCCTTTCTCTATCCTATATAGTCTTCTGGTTTATTTCACACCTTCAAAGCTAACTCCGTCTCAGTCTACTCTCTGTGTACCCGTACCACTCTTATTGATGGTATAGTTAAATATTACAGCTATATGGATTGGCCTTGTGGCAGTCCATAATTTTTTTAAAGATTTAGCTAGACATAGAACATTAAAGCATCTTTTCTTACATTACCAGCAACAATATAGTTTAATAAACTCCTCTAATAAATTACTAGACAATTCACATAGATAACTATATTAGCATAAATACATTTCTAATGTTAAGAGTGGAAGGGTTGTATGAGTTAATTACTTGTTATGGTATGTCAATAGCTGATGTGTCTTATATTTTACTATTGAAGAAGATATTCATCACATAATTAAAGATGATACAGTGGTTGGAATCTATTAAGGGTTAATAACTTTTGATGGTTTGTTCTAGGTAAGCAATGCGGTGTCTATTTTATCATCGATGGTGATATAATATTGATATTTATGGTTGTTTCCAGTAAGTCAATATTAGGCTGGATTAGACAGATACATTAATGGAGTAAACTGAGCCTTTAATGCTAAAGGTAGGATAGTTAAGGTTAGAATTATTATTGTATCAAATACTTTACTGGATTATATAAAAGATTTGCTAGTTTTACATTATAATGTTGCAGATTTTCATTCACTTTGTTAATAGTTGCAGAGATCTTCATAGATGTTCTCTAATACATGCCAATTACTTAGCTTGTCCTTAGACCACATACAGTACTCTACTCCATTTCTCCTCACTGAAAAGCAGAGGGGAACAGGTAATCAATAGAAAGTTATTGAGAAGACCCCCAAAGCTAGCAGCCAAGTAAGTATAAAACAGACATAAATATTAAAACCTGAGTGAATTCAAGGAAAATCCAAGAAAAGAGGAAATCTCCTAAGGAGAGACAGAGTTCAATAACACCATCTGATCTACAATCCACAGCAACAGAAATATGTGAAAACGGGGCAGAAAGTCACCTGCAAAAATGCCTAACACTCCAGAAGCTGAAATCGTGTGCCCTGAAGTGGTAGTGGGCCCTATAGAAAGGAAGTCAAAAAACAAGTGGGTGTAGTGGCCAGTGAGCATAAACAAGACTTGTTTAAATACATGCAAGAGATGATCAGCGCGTCCAAAGAAGACTTAATAAAACAAACAGTAATCTTGCTGATTGTCTTAGTTACTTTTTCGTTGCTGTGACTCAATACCCAACACCCACAAATTTAGGAAAGGAAAGGTTTGTTTTAGCTCAAAGTTTCAGAAGGTCACAGTCCATGCAGGGGCGGCCGGCAACAATCGAAGTACACGGCAGAGACAGAGGTGGAGGTGGCTTCTCAGGACGTCACACACAGGCAGGCAAGTGAGACTAGTTGAGACCAGTCCTAGTCCCTGCCCTAGTCCTCCAAGGAAGGTAGGAAGGCAGGAAGCAGCTTATGTATCCTTCAAGGTCTCCACCCAGTGATTAGCCCCTCCTGGATCCTGTTGGCAAACAGAACTCAATAAATCATTTGAAAGATCATACACCATAATCAAGTTGACTTCATTCTGGGATTACAAGGACTGTACAACATACAGAAATCACTAAATGTAATACCTCACACAAAAGCAAGAACAAAAATCAGGTGATCATCTCACTAGACACAGAAAGAGCTTTGGACAAAATACAACAGCTATTCATGAAAAGGAGAAACCTGAAGAAAATAGATACAGAAGGACCTTACTGCAAACTGATAGAAGCCATTTACACAAAACCTACTTTCAACAGTTTACTAAATGGGGAGAATTGAAAATATTTCCCCTTCAGTCAGGAACAGGATAAGTCTGTCTACTCTCCCCTCCCCCTATCCAACACAGTACTCAGAATCCCAGTCAGAGCAATCAGGAAAGAAAATGAAATAAAGAGAATGCGTGTTGGAAAGGAAAATGTTAAACTGTGCTCATTTGCAGATGACGTGATTCTCTACATAGAAGATCTCAACAACTCTACTAACAAGACTCTAAGAACAAATTAATAAACTCAGCCAAGCTGCAGGATACAAAATTAATACAAAAAATTAATGGCATTCCTCTACATTAACGGTGAACTCAGAAAGAGCTGAGAATAATATCATTCTCAATAGCCCCCTAAAATTAAATAGGAACAAATCTAACTAAGAAAGTTAAGGACCTCTACAACCTCTACAATAAAAACTATAGTATGCTGAAAAATGAAATTGAAGAGGACATTAGAAAATAGAACAACATCCCCTGTAGCTGGATAGGCAAACCTAGTATTATGAAGATGGCTATAATACCAAAACTTATATACTCAATGAAAGTCAATGAAATTCCTATCAAAATATTTTACAGAACTAAATAAGAATTCTAAAATTCATATGGAACCAAAACAGACCCAGAATAGCCAAAGCAATCTTGAGCAACAAGATAATGGCAGGTGGCCTCATATTCCTGGAAATCAAATAATATTACAAATCAATAGCGATTAAAAAAACAGATGGTACTGGTGCAGAAACAGTCAGGCCAATGAATGGAACAAAAATGAGGATTCAGAATCAAATTCAGGTACTCTCATCAGTCTGATCTTTGACAAAGGGGCCAAGAACATAAACTGGAGAAAAGATGGACTCTTAGTGAATGATGCTGGGAGAACTGGTCATCCTCTGTCTTGGTTGCTTTTTCATTCCTGGGACAGAATACCTGACATCTACAACTTAGGAAAACTTGTTTTAGTTCACAATTTCAGAAGGTCTCAGTCCATTCATGGGTGATACTCAAGGAAACAGAGAAGAAGAGGACATAGTCCTTTTCTTCAGAGGACTTAGCAATCTTTACTGTGGAGCCAACCTAAAGACGAAGAAATCAGTTTTCTCTTATTAACACTTTTATTAGAGGTTCAATGAAGTGAGACAAAAATGTAGCATTCTCATATGTGTTCAAGTATTATTGGTGCTTTCCCCCAGAATAGAAGTAATTAAGAGTTGGCAGTGTTTCTTCTCCATACCCATTCCCACACAGGTATACACACCCACCTCTTCTAAAACAAGGGCTAAAATTAGACATTAGTCACTGGACTATTATCTTCTTTTAAAAATATGATACCTGTTTGTAGGAAAATGTAGATAAGGTGTCTCTAGTTAGTCCCAGATTCACAGGAACCCCTCCCTCAGGGTCATCAGGCCTTTTCATATGTGCTTCAGACTCCACATTCATTCATCCAACTACAAACTGAGTCCTGTTATGCACCAGGCATCACACTAGACATTGGAAGTATAGCAGTGAACCCAAAGACCATCCCTACTCTACTGATGTTTACGATCTAGCGAGAAAGACAGACTCCAATGTAAACCTACTGTTGAGGTAAGTAAAGACATACATGAAACATAGGCTATGCTGAAACGGGAACATAGGCAGTCATGGAAGGACCCTTGAGAACTGAGCCTGAGCCTGGGCTCTAGGGAACCAAAATGTCCTAACAGTTCCTATGTTTAAATCCTTTGCCCTGTGCACTTGCAGGGAAGAAAAATAAGTATTTCATTTAATGATACTTTTGGTTAAGCAGTATAAAACAATTTCTTTATTAAATCACTACCCTTCAGTGCACATCTCTTTAACATCCTGTGTGCTAAATGGAAAGCCTGCTTCCAGCCCTTATAGCATAGAAGTGACAGTTGTGTCTAAGAAAAGCACGTGTTTGATTTTTTGAGTTGCAAACAGAACCAGCTGCTTTTATTGTGAAACATTGTTTGTGACTTGAAAAAAACCTGACAAAGGAGGGTTATTCAAACTTGGGTAGTTGGCGGATATTTTCTTGAAAAGGAATAAATTGAACTTGTCACTTCAAGGAAAATAACTGACAGTGTTTGTTGTCAAAGATAAAATTCAAGCTTTCAAACAAAAATTAGACTGTTAGAAAACCTGTAGCCCCCACTGTGATCTCACCAGCTTCCAAGTCCTGACAGACTCCAATGGGATTGTGATATTAATAAGAATTTTGAATATTATACAATGAAATAATGCCAACATTTGGAAAAATCTATATAATTCAGCGAACTAATCTTTTCCAAGTACCTAATCATGAAGTTATAAGAACACATGTGGATAAAACATATGTTCAATATGTTCATATGTATAAGACTCTGGTGGATTTTTGCTGTTCAGACAGTCTTTCTCTGCGGTCCAGGCTGAACCTGAGCTCTCTCTGTAACCCAGGGTGGCCTCAAATTCACAACAATCCTCTGGCCTCAGCCTCCCAAGTGCTGGAACTACAGGCATGCACCACCATGCCTGGCTAATTTCTATGTGGTGATGGGGAATCAAACTCAGGACCTTGCACTTGCTAGGCGAGCAGTCTAACTGCTGAGCTAGGCCTCAGCCCCTTAATGGATTTTAATATAAGAGAGTACAAAAAGTTTATTGGCATGGCTCCAAATTCTTTATTGCAATTAACTTTGAAGACACTAACATTGTCAACTTTTGATATCAAATCCCAAACAATCAGCAATTATCAGAAAAGCAATAAAAGCACACTTCTTTTTTAAAATCACATTTTATTCGTGAGGCTGGGCTTTATTCATATACATTAATGACAAAACAGATTGCAACTGATTAAATTCAGAAACAGCTATGAGAATTCAGCTGTCTTCAATTAATCTAGAGATTTGCAAAAATTTAATATACTGCCATTAGTTTTGGGAGCAAGCTGTGTTTCAGAAAACATTTGTGTTAAAATGCAATAACCTTACTAATGTTTTAAAGTAAATACAGATTTTTTCAACTTGAATTACTGATACAAAAATATTGCTAGAGATAACCTATAAAACAACAGCTCTTTGAGATCATCAGTACTTTTCCAGGGTTTAAGGAGGTCTTTTGACCCAAGTGCTTGAGAATTGCTGGGAGAAATTGTTTTGCAGTAACATAAACTGTCTTGAATTGGCTACACAAAACAGACGTGTGTTTCCCTCGTGCAGAGTCAGGCGCTAGAGGCGGCTGTCCTCCCTCTCTGCACGCGCTACCTCGGCGACGCATTTACTCCAGATCGCGGCTCTGTTGTCCCAGCACGCGATTGCCGTGACTGTAGCCATAGTCAAGCAGCCGGAAGAGGTCTCATCAGCCCCCCGCATCCGCAGCGGAACGGGTCCGTGGCTTGGCCCCGCTGCCAGGGGCTGGAAAGGTGAGACCGCTTGTGCGTATGTGGAGAGCGGCGCGTGGCTGACTCCGAATTCTGTGCAAAGAGCAGATCGCTGAGGGAAACCGAGGTCTTGACTTGCGACGTTTCACAGTTTGTACAAAGTGAATGTTCCGTCGCTTTTCAAGCTTGCCTCTTGCAGGTCACTAAATGCAGAATTGAAAACACATTAAAAACAACAAAAACCGGCAGAGCCTAGTGACGCAGGCCTCTAATCCCAGCACTGCGGCAAGGGACTCGCAAGTCCAAGCCCATCCTGGGCAACTTGACAAGACCCTGTCTCAAAATCAAAGCTGAAAATGGACTGCGGATGTAGCTGAGTACAAAGGCTCTGAGCTGGATTCTCAGCATAGAAAAAGAAAGGTAGGGAGGAGTTAAGAGCTCTTGCCTGGCAAGGGTGGGGTCCTGGGTTCCGTTCCCCAGCACCGCCTAGGCCGGGCCTGGTGGCACACGACACATCTGTAGAAAATAAATGAATTAATAGAAAGGGCTGGCACCACTGGGCCTAGCTCAAAAAGAATCTTTTAAAAAGCGGTGCACAATCAGTCTTTCTGAGCCTTTAAGCAGGATTGAGTGTCACGGAGGCAAGAACAGGAGTCTTGTTCAGGCACCGGCGATTGTGCCCTGACCCCTTCTCTCCTTTCAAAGCACATTGGAAGTGACACCACTTTCGAGGCCCTTCGGTGAGTGACACTCCCGCTTGCTCCATTAGGAATACAGCCCCTGCCACCAACACAGAGCAGCAAGGCTCTCCGGCAAAGGCTGTGACCCATGAGGAGGAGGGGTGTGGCCCTCTCTCCCTGGGTTCATCCGCAATCGGGTCCCTGCCCAAAAGCCTGGGTCTCTGTCCCTTGAGGATCAGCAACCGTCTCCATCACCATCAGCTCCCCTGCGCAGAGCTATGTTTATAAACATCTTCAGATATTCTGGCGTTCCGTTCCTCCCCAACTGTTCCAAGGAGCAGGCAGCCCCACAAGCTGCTAGAAAGGTCTTGCTTGCGTTTTTAGCCACCTCTGATTTACATGTAAAGATCCTCAAGAATCAGACTGGTTGCAGACTCTACAAGTTACAAAAAAAAAAAAAAAAAAAAAGCTTTGCGAACGTGTGAAAGGAGTGAAAACCTCAGCTTCTGTTGGCTTCATGAAGCAGGTGACCGACCACCTGGCAGGGATGGGCGAGGCGTGGACTGGGAGCCCTACTCCAGGGAGCGCTTCTCCGAGTGCCTGTGGTCTGAGCTTGCAGCAGCCGCCAGCCACACCCCTCGCCTCCCCCACCTCAGCTAGCATTTTCTCCTGCCTCCGGGCTCCAGTGACAGCTTGTAGGTACCTGAACTCATGCCTGGGGTGCTGCGATTTAAATAACTCAGCTCTGAACACAACAGGTGTCGCTCCAATCTAGCCCCCAAATTCTGCCTTTTTTTAAAATTTCCAGCAAGCCATATGGATTTTTTATTTAAAGAGCCTGCCTGATGCAGATAATAATCCCTTCTTCTCTTCTCCCTCTATTCTTTCCTTCTCTCTTTCCTTCCCTCCCTCCTTTCTTCCTCCATTGTATAAAGCCACACACAGGCTGCCATCTTCTTCAGCCACAGTAGCCATTCTTCCTGTGGAACCCACTGACCTGAACTGAGTGGGCAGTGTACAGGTTCCAAAATGCCCTCTGGTTTTACCAGCTGGACTACCAGAAGCTGGGCGCTTCAGCCAGGACTACTGATGATATTTGTGTCCTCCACGCAAAGGTCTTTACATACCTCCTATGAACACTTTAGAATCACTCATGTTCCTGTACGCAACCCCAATAAACTCATTGATTCGTCCAGTTGGACTCTGGGGTGACTGGTACTTTGGTCTGTTGGCTGCGCCCTATCTGGGGTGAAGCGATGTTTGATCGTGTCTCTCCAGAAAAAGTTTCACACAGCACATGATGACGTGACTGTCTTTGAGTCACACTTGAGCGCTCAACAAGGGGTGGCGAAGATAGGCACAATAGTGGATAAAGAATATGCCGCCCACCCCCACCCCAGAGCCTGAATGCCATCCGGTGCTAATGTCCTGGATCTGGGGTAGAACTAGGTGGTAGAGTGCTTACTTAGCATGCATGGGCCCTGGGTTGGACCCCAGATCTGGAAAAAAGAAAAAGTGTTAGCAGTGTTAGCATTCTTTCTTGAGACAAATCAGAAGTATGAAACTGACTAGCATGGGTTTAGGATTTTTGGTTCCTTTGCCCCTCCCCAGTACTGGGATTGAAAGTAGGGACTTCACCTCGAGTCATATCCTCAACTCCTTCTAAAAAAAAGTTATTTTGTGACAAGGTTTAGATTTTTTTAGTTGTTATTCCTGAAACCACTGATACTACTGCCAAGTATTAATAAAAGACCTAAAAACAAAAGAGAAATTTATTTTCATATTGCTATAGTTACCTAACCCGAATATTTCTGACCATAAATATACAGCAAATAAATTAAGAAACTAACTTTGTTGATAGATATTAAAAACATTTATTTAAAAATGATCTTTCTCTCTCACTGTGTGTGTGAGTGCATGCGCACCAGAGAGTGAACTCAGAGCCTCACACATGCTATGCCCATACTCTGCCACTGAGCTAACTCACAGCCAAAAAGGATAACTTCTTATTATGACATTTCATGAAATAAAAGATACATAATACAAAATATTTTAGGCACTGGAGGAATGGCACAGCAGTTCAAGTGTTTGCCTAGCAACAGAAAATCCCTAGGTTTGGTTCCCCAGCACCACATAAAGCAGGGCATGGTGTATGCCTGTAATCCCAACAGTCAGGAGGCAGAGGCAGGAGGATTGCCAAATCCTAGACTAGCCTGGACAATATAATGAGTTCAGGACCAGCCTGGGATACATAGCAAGATTATGTCTCAATAAAAAAATGAATTTAGCACAATGAAAATATACCGAATTGTCCTTTTGAACCTACGACAGGAGTGGTATAAAAGAGCATTGATTGCCCAACCCCAGAGCATCCAATGCCACTAAAGGAATGAGGCAATATGGCAGTTATCCCCACAGGACCCCTGGGGAAATGAGTTCTCAGAAGGTTAAGCAGCTTTCTTGGTGTACACAGCTAAACTTGGAACTCAGACAGGCCTGGTGGTGCAGGCCTGTATTCCAAACAGCACTCTGGAGGCTGAGGCAGAAAGATCACAAGTGTAAGCTCAGTCTGGGCAACTCAGTGAGACCCTGTCTCAAAATCAATACTGAAAAACGGACTGGAAATGTAGCTAGGTTACAATTGCCCAGGGTTGGATCCCTAGTGCTACAAAAAAAAAAAAAAAAAAAAAAAAAAAAAAAAAAAAAAAAAAAAAAAAAAAAAAAAAAAAAAAAAAAAAAAAAAAAAAAAA